>OY751317.1:37499069-37539069 GCA_963564615.1 Rhorus exstirpatorius | reverse complement strand
AAAAAGCTGCAAATACGGGGGGGTGAGAGAGATAGGGTTGGTAATGCGCCGACAGAGGAATGATATTGCTCGCGCGCGTTCTTTGCTCTATCGCGAAGGGGCCAAATAAGAAGGAGAAAATTGAAAGATAAATAAATGGGCGAGCGAGATTGTATGTTTTGCCTGGGTTGCCTTGGCCGAGAAAATAGTGAAAATTGAGAGAGAACTGTAGCAGGTATAATGGGCTTACGAGGAGAACAAGATTCTCAAAGTGGTATATCCGGGCAAATCCCTTTTTCCCCGGTTAATTAATCCTGGGCTGGAGATTATTGAGAAATATGTGCAAGTAAAGGGCTTAATTAGAGAGGGTTGAGCAAAACAATTGAAGCTTTATATTCGCGAATGGTGAATATATGTCAATGATTCTTTTTCGCACTTCTTAAAATACTTTTTGAGCAAGCAGCGTATATTCTTTCAAATTGGGGATTCCGAGGTTAATTATGTTTTTCACTGGTGCATTGCGAACAAAATTCTCCGCTATACATACACACGTTAAATGGCCGGGTCCTCTTTGGTCCTATTCGTCGGGGAGGATTATGCGGGGAATGCAAACTGGTGGACGATTATGCGGTTTGGACAGGATCTCTGCAAGAGAACTTGCATGGGCTCTCTCAGTCTCTTCAAGAGCAGATATTCGTCCGCGACGAGAAATTTGGGGATTAGAGAAAAGAGAGAGAGAGAGAGAGAGAGAGAGAGAGAAAGAGAGATGAAAATAGTGTGAGGTTGAGTGCTGGATAGTGGAGAAGGTTGGAGGAGTATCGCGCCTCTTGAAACACCTTTCGTGGGGATCGGAGCCCATCCTGGAATATTAATGCTCGCTCCTAGAGCTGCTTCCCTCGTTCTCTCGCGAACCCGTCATCTGTTTAACTCCGGTAAAGTATAATGCACACGGAACGAGTCTGTATTCTCTCGTATTCTCTTATGCGTTCTAACTCGTTCACACATTCTGTGTTTCCTTCGTTGTGCTCCCCCCCTCTCCATGCATGCCATTCTCCTTTCATTCGGGGCTGTGGAACATAGTGAAATTTTGAATTCTCGAAACATTTTAACCGAGTCATTTGAATGGAAACTGTCCTGTATTTCTCGCTCATTTCAACTTGAAAATTTTCGCAACTTCCCGAGATGTTCATTAACTATATTTACGAGTTTTGCCAATAATTCTGAGGACTCGAATTATTCGAGGCAAATTGAATTTTCGATCGTTGCGGATTGCTTCGTCATTGCTTGGTCATGATTTTCTTTTCATTTATTGAAAGTTCAAAATGTCGTTGTACCTCAACATAGCTGCATGAATTTTAGCGCAAATCGTCTCTAGTAAAGGACAATTATCATGCTGTTTTTATGTCAGATTGGTAGCTTGAGCCATTTTTGAAATATAAATGATGCACTTTGGATACTTTTTGAAAGATCAAAGTATTATTTGATCTTGACAAAGTATAATGTATATAAATAATTAGCCGTATTATTTGAAAAAAAAAAATCCAATTATTTTATAGTAAATTCGAAATCCTCTAATTATTGGCCGACAATGAATCTGGTAAAAACGTCAATTTTGGCAGCAGAAAATTTTTGCACCTCGATGAATATCGAAAATTTGTGTAAATAAATTTTTTCATTATGAGCTCCGTGGATGAAGTGCACCTAGTTCCAGCCTTATTCATCAAATGGTGCGGCGATCCAAAGATTATTTTTAAATTTCAGCCGAAACGAAAAAAATTACGATCGTTCAAAATAATTCACGAGTGCGTAAATTATAGTCGGATTTAACTGAAATTTGGGAAATATGTCTGGCGAGGTACCACGAAGAATGTCCCGCATCGCAGCTGCAGGCCATAATAATAGAAAAAAAGTTGTTTGACAAATATGGAACGACTGCGTGTACGGCATTAAGAGAAAAAAAAAAATAATTGCAATCATCCCTTAAATTTTTCTATATAATTTATCCAAAACAAAAGTGAATATTTTAATTCATTGGTCGTAAAGAGTATTTCTCTCGTCCCGTTTCTTAACCTGCCACGAGAATAAGAGAGAAGAGAGAGAGAGAGAGAGAGAGAGAGAGAGAGAGAGAGAGAGAGAGAGAGAGAGAGAGCAAGAGAGCGAGGCAATGAGAAAAAGAGCTTTCTCTCCTCGCATCAGCTTGAGCAAGCAAAATCAATATAGCAGGTGTATTTATACACCCTTGTCGGACCAACGTGCATGTGCTCTCCGGGGGTAGACATCCCTGTATCGACATGACACGAGTCTCTGTTGTACATCCATTCGATATACAATATACCGTCTTACCGACGAGCCTTGATCCATCGATGTAAAAAAAAAAACATAGACAAATTTCTAATCAAATTAAATGAATTTTCGTTGGAAAGATAATTTTAATGTCCTTTATTTCCAAAACTTCGTAAAGATATAAAAAAAAAGGGGTCTTTTTCGACCGGAAGTACCCTTCGTAAAGATATTCGTACCCTTCGTAAAGATATTCGTACTCTTCGTAAAGAACTTCGTAAAGATATAAAAAAACGGGGTCTTTTTATTGGGTCTTTTTCGACCGGAAGTAGCCTCTGGAAAATTTGAAAAATGTGTATTGTCAAGCAGTCAACGACATAAGACAGAGGGGTACAATCGGATTTCAAATACAAAATTCATTTGATTCATTATCGATTTAATTTGAAACATTTTGAGCCTAACAAGAAGTCTCAATCACAACCCTTTTCGCAGATGAAACATTTTTACTGACCGCTCGTTTTCAACCCCTATATAGAACAGTCGATCTGAGTTAAAGTAATCCCTGTTGGAAGGTTAACATTCTTTATTTTTAATCTTCCAATGTTACCGAATTCTCTGAACTCGTATTTTCTCCGTTACGGTTCGATTCGATGCTCTTTTTCACGTTAAAGTTTCCAACGTAGTCGTCGTCGCGTTCTACCCTTATCAACTTCGTCCAGCCCTATAAACTTTCGTTTCGACATTGGATCTCCGGAGTTTCCTGATGTACGAGAAACCGAAACGGTGAACCCGCACGAGAGTGAGAGCTCGGGTAATGCAAATGAAATTACGTCTACCATTCTTCGTGTCGTTCAGGAGAGTCCGGACGGTGTGGTATGATCAACGTCGATAAAACTTTCGCGGGGTCTGTCGCATTTTCCATCCATGCAACTTACCATTTACCTTTCACTCCATCAAAATTCTCTCTCTCTCTCTCTCTCTCTTTCTCTCTCTTTCTCTCTCAATCATCTCTCTATCTCATTTCTCTCATTCTCGCACTTGTTATCCCCTCACGACTCCGCGACCCCTCATCATTCGCACACGTTACGTGCCACGTCATTCGGAAACACGTATTTGCTCTTTGGCATTCGCGCAAGCTCTTTCTAGCGATTCACAGCGAGAAAACCCTCATATATACATGTGTGTATGTATGTGTGGGTGTATGTGGAAAAACGACGCGTCACATTGACGATCGATCGACCCTGCAAGGACGCTCACGCCAGCTCGGGAGTGAATAATTTCCATCAACTTTCAACCCTACATGCACCGATGCCTATCGTTCTTTTCTTTTTCCCTCTTACTCCTCGTTTATTCAATGAAATTCAGAGGCATGAAATCGAACGATAGGGAAAATTCGTTGATGAAAAAAAGAATTTTTTTCTGCACGATTGAATAAATCGTTCGTCTATTCACGGACGATGTGGACGGATAAATATATATATAGAGTTGATAAAAAATTTATACACGTATACTTTATCAAGATAAATTGAATTTGATTTGTATGAATTTTATTTGAATCAATGAACATTTGTTTTTTTTTTTCTCCGTTTCGTAAGGCTATGTTGAAAAAAGAAATATGATATAACGATGAGGTAATTTTATTCTTTCGATCATTTTTCTTCGTTTTAGTCCATGTGTGTTGAGAGAGATCGATGGAGACGGAAGAGAAAGAGACGAATTATAGTGAGAATGAAGAGAGAGACCAGAAGGGGAAATCTGCTCTGTCAGATTCGGGCAAAGTCCCTAGCGAATACCCAAGTGGAATACACAACGTTTTCAACTCTCAACTGCTTTCCTGTACTCTACGTTATATATCCCTCTCTCCTGACTCTGCTTTTCCTTCTATCTGCTTCCCGCTTTATGTATATACACGCTGGAGAAAGATATCGAATCCAGGGCTTCGGGGACTCTACCAGATCCTCTTCATTGTTGTCCTGGAATTGCGGGAATCGTCTTTGCCATATTCTCTACTCTATATACCCGGACGCCATTCTCCCGTGGAGATCCTCCAAGGCCCAGTGAACGACTGATGTAGCTCAGAGAGTATATGTCTCCTAAAGCTAGAGAGAGTAGAAGAACAGAGAAAGACAGAGAGAGAGAGAGAGAGAGATATATATATGGATAGATATATATACAGAGGGAGAGAGAGAGAGAGAGAAATAAAGAGATAGATGAAAATGTGGTCGACAAGCTCAGAGTTCTTGGTCAAGACCTGGGAGCGTTGTCCCCAGGGAGCAATGACTTCTGCAAACGTGAACGCACTTCCGGAAACTTTCGTCCTCTTGCAAACCAAATTCACAATTTTCGTCGAGCTACGCATTCCCTGGTGTGTCTTATTCTACCGCGGACCCAACTCCAGTGGTCATTCATGTCATCATCGGAAAGAAAATGAGAGAGAGAGAGTGTAGTCTGCAGCTTATTGCGGTGTAGACCCTATTCTCTTATGAACCCTACCACTGTTTCCTCGTGTCGTTTGCATAATTCATCTTCTTACTAGCTCATCATGCGCGTACATTTGGGGGGATGAATAAAAATAATTGAGCTTGCTGAAAGTCTAGACTGGTTTTCGTTGCTACGAGAATTGGCGTAGCCTCGAATAAATTCTTGAAAAGGACAGTCCGCTCATAATCCCCTTCAGAGTTTAGGTGTATTTTCTCTCGACACTATTCACCAAGTATAGGCGATTGAAGCCTTGCATAAACCAGATCGAAAGCCGTTAGAGGCTAAGAGCCTACGAGGGGTCGAAGGGATTAGAGGGTTCTTTGCTACTAACGAGGGAACCTGTAGGAGAGAACCTGCGAGACTCATCGTAATGTCCTTCCGCTGATAAAAGGCAAACGAGAATTGGGTAATTGGGTTGCCTGTTTAGGTGTATACTAAGCGCAATAACAGAGGGTCATCTAAAATTCGTGGATGAAGTAAGGGTCGACCTCTGGTCGAATGGCTTACCGAAGTCACCGTGATTCTGGGCTCTTACGACGATGAGAAGGATACACAAAAATTTCGCTGCTAGGAAGTCCCGACGAGCTTACTAATCTATCTTATTATCGAGGACAACGAGATATACCTGTAGATGAATCATATCTCATGATGTGCAGATAATTCAATGTTCATAAACTTCCCACGTATAGATAGAGCTATCATAAATTCAAGGTTGGACCAACCGTTAAAATCTTTATCCAAAACAACGGTACGAAAATGTGACTCTTCAGAAATTCTCAACCAATTAAACCTAATTGCAAATGATTCGCTATTGACGATTTGGCAAATCAAGAGAAGATGTCATGTAGTAAGCGAGACCATACACGTCAGCTTTTGATGTCGCTAAAGATAAACGAATTCAATTCAATCCTCATTTTACAGAAGCATAGCGCCATAATAGCTATAGCTTGATGCAAAGATTGAAGCGACAAAGTCGAAGATTCTACTATACGGGTTTAGCCGGTTCGTCGAACGATTAGGAACCCTCCTACCAGTTTCTAGAAGAGAGCTCCGCGGGATTAAGGGAGGTAGGTATCGCGCTTCGGTAACAAGATTATCCCGTTTGTTGGAGAAAGTCGGGAGAGAGGGGAGGGGTGGAGGATAGCAAGGCAGGGTTTCGCGAGTTGGCCAGAAGGGATGTTGAGAACGCACGTCGAGACAGGGAGAGAGAGAGAGAGAGGAGGGGGAGGGGGGAGTTCGCGAGGAAAGAAGAGAGTGAGAGAGGAAAAAAGGAGATGAAGAGAGTCTCGGGAACAAGCGCGTGCTCTAGTTGAAGCCCTAGGTCTGAGGTGTATCCGGCTGCCTGGACGTGTACCACACTCTGATGTCGTTAACGTCTCTCGCGTTGCGAAAACTTGCTGTAAGTTAGCTACGTGAGAGAAGCAGCATATAGAGAAAGAGAGAATAGAAAAATAAATAGTCTTTGTGACTCGGGAGGGAGATAAGCATGACGAACGATAGGAGAATACGCGACGTGTATTAGGGCAAGAAAGGTAAATAACAAAGCAGCGTGGCATGACGCGTGTTGCAAGATATAAAAAGACGTTTTTAGAGCAAAATGCAAGGAAGTAAAAGCAAACAAAAGCAAGAAAAAGTATCGCTGGTTCCATAAGAGCAGGACAAAGAGAGCCGTAGGAGAATTAAGAATTGTACAAGTATATAATACGTATATACACCTGCCAGAGTTTTCTACGGTCATGCTCTATACACATATCTATGGAAAACTCGCCATACATTGTTGCAAAAACGTCAACGTGTAATACGCACTACTCGCTGACATAAAGCACCGGATAAACAGACCAGAGGCAGAGGTAAAAATTCGGAGCTTACACGAGGAGCAAAGGATACGGATCTTGGTGTTTCCATTTTATTTCACGGAAGTAAAGGCCCAATGAGCACGTTCGCGGATGGGCCTAGTTGTACAAAAGCCTTTGTAAGATCTTCGGATAAGAAGATAACGAAAAGCTAGAGATATGAAGACAAAAACATCTCCGCAGAGAATGAGAAAGAGGGTGTTGAAAATATCCTACGAATGAGGAAAATTTGAGGATCTGCCTTGGAAAGCTGAATTGAGCTTTGTGGCTGATGGCGCTCGAAGAGAGGTTCGTCGATCGTTAGAATCGATATTCGTGCTGTTGGATGAAAGGGGTTCTCGTGGGGAAGGAACGCGAGTTTGGTGCTTTCGCACGTCGTTGCACGCTGTGTTGGACCGGAAATTATACCAGGCTCGTTGCTTCTCTCGTTGTTGTCCTCCTCTGCTATCCCCATCGATATCGTTTTCTCCCCCTTCTCTCTATCTCTCTCTCTCTCTCTCTCTCTCTCTCTCTCTCTCTCTCTCTCTCTCTTTCTCTCTCTCTCTCTCTCTCTCTCTCTCTCTCTCTTACTCCAGCGAATATACCCTTGTCTCGTTCTTTCGGTATCGTGAACTTTCCACTGGCTCGATTAGCATCGTTATAGAGGCTCCGGTACACGGCCGAATTAACGCGAAATCGGTAGATCTCGTGCTTCGTTCGTGTATAATCTCGCGTCTCGTTTACCTCCAATACCCGGAAAACACGATGACGCTTTTGATGCCTCGAGGTATCTCGTGGAACCATCACAGGCTTCATCCTCTCTCCGACCTTTATCTTCGTCTCATTCTCGCTGTTTTAACTATACAATCACTTTTTATACCCTCCAAGAGATCGCTGTGTTCCCCAATCTACCGGGACTGATTCTTCGTTGCAATTATCTCTTTAGACTCGGAGGGATTCGGGCATCTGTCCCCAGGATGATCTTTTGATTTCTAGGTTCTCTTTTATATGATCGCCAGATTGTTCCAATAAACCATACCATTTTCCAGGAAAAAAAAAAAGTATTTAAAACATTTATAATCGCATCTGCATATGATTATTTCGCCATGAACATTATTGTTTGGACCTCAAAAAGATTCTGCATCTTTGTAGTTGAAGATGAGTATACTTTTTCAAATCTCAAGAAACTTCTGCTGTTGAACCTTGGAGATGGACATTGCTAAAGTTTTCAGAACACTGGTTATAATTTTTATTTGCTGCAGTACAACCAGAACTATATCGATGGCAAAGGACATTCAAAAAAACTGCGTCAAATTCGTCAGACCCCATCGGGGTCTCTGATTAAGCATGAAGACCGTCTATTCAGGGTTAGCAATGCCATTTTTTTTGTCACAAAACATTTGGCAAAACATATTTTTTTTTAACAATGAATATAGGCGTAGACTGAGCGAACGACAGGGGATCGATTCAAGGTCGCTCGTTGCCTAGTCCGGATCGATCGATGCAATGTCACGTAGCGTTTGTGTATACGGAATTATAGAGAATTACCAAGAGTTCAGGGCTAAACTCAATTCGAACTATGTGTGTGCGTGTGTGTGTGTGTGTGTGTGTGTGTGTGTCATTCGAACAATCGGGTGTCGAGTCTGATGGTGAGAATGATATAACACGCCGTTGTTGTTTGCGGTGGATCAACGAGAAGTTCATAGGATCGCCTAACATAGAGCATGTCCCTCGTTACCAAGAGTTTGACTACCGCGGTCCTATGCGTCTAGTCCCTGTGTGCTCTACAATCCAGCAAAGTGTCGAGACTCCACCTCCTTTATTTCGTCTCTCTCTCTCTCTCTCTCTCTCTCTCTCTCTCTCTCTCTCTCTCTCTCTCTCTCTCTCTCTCTCTCTCTCTCTCTCTCTCTTCTCTCTCTCTCTCTCTCTCTCTCTCTCTCTCTCTTCACGACTAACGCCCCAACGCGCCCTCTTGTGGGAGCGTCTCTAATCGCGAAACATACAATGCGAGGGGCCTTCTGGTGGCGTGCTCGTAAACTTTCTGATCCTGGTTCAACATTTCGGGTCTACGGGACCAACCCTCATCCTTTCTGGACTACAAATGAGTTTGACATGTAGTACGCAAATTTCATTACTATTCTGTCTTTCTATGCGCCCTTTGTCGCATACTCCAGAGGTGCATATATATCAATCAATAAACATAGCAACATCCAGGCAACCATGTCGAATTCCATGTCGAATCGGCCACTCATAAATCGATAGTAACTTGAAGTTTCGAACGACTCTTTGAAATAAAGTTTTGACAGAAAAACATCATCGATTGTTGATTCATAAACTAAGCCTCTGTCGCTTTGACTCACTTTGAAGAAAATTATGGGATACGCTCTAGTTTGCTCGTAGTAGTCCAATCCTTGATCAAACAATGATGGTAAAGACTGCTTTGATGTTTGGTTAGTGCTCGCCTTACTGAAGACAAACTATTATTCCATGATTCGCGTTGTATAGGGTATTATGGGAGACATGTTTTATTTACTTTCAAGACTGACTGAAGAAAACTGCCTTTTACGTATTTTTTAAATAATGAAGGTAGTTTTTCGACTGATTCTCGTAAGTGGAAGATTCTTCAATTGGAAAATTAACTCATTCAGATAGCAGAGCATATTATTCTCTACAAACGAAAATAACATTTTTCAAATATATTTATAAATATTCCAAAGTTCTGTTGAACGTTTGGATGACTGGTCTGACATAGAATTCCCGATATTCATATACACACACATATTATATAAAGCATTATATGAAGATCTTGCCGCGTAAGAGTATATCGAGGGTCTCTCATATGGGAACCCCAAATGCAGGAGTGCATTTGCGGCATTTCCGGCCATTTCGGGGGAAGCTGAGAACGTCTCAAATGCAAGGATGCATCTTTGGTCATTTTCGCCAAGATTAATATAGAGAGATAAATATATGATAGACTTCTCTGGTACACATCGCCTTCGGGGGAAAAAAATACATCGATGCAAGATCCTAAGCGAAATTTCAAAAATTCAAAATTTTCTTGAATTTCTGCCTACCTTTACTTTCCGATGAATTTGGGGCTGAACTTTGTGGTCTCTTTGTAATCGTTCAGGCTTCAAAACGCCGCTTTGTTTATCGAGTCACGTTTTTTTTTTCGTTTTGTCACAAATTTTCAAAGTCGGACCATCTATTTTTGACAATTTTTCCATGCACACCCCCTTTGGCCTCAAATTCGCCGATTTTCAAAGTGCTCTTACCGATACGAAAAATTGAAATCTCAGGATGAATCAAACGGCATTCGCTGAGTCTACTCCTAGGCTTTTCGAAACACCCGCGATAAGCCTAAATCCGGTCAATCCGGAGCAAAGTTAGCATTTGAAAATTTCGGTATTTTCCGATTTTCGAAAAAGCAGGCAGAGAAATGAGAAATTTTTTTTTTCGTCTTTTATACCATATTTTCAGGCTCTGGGACGATCGAAAATTTCCTGCTGATTACGAATCCTATCGAATTTTTTTCCGGAAGCCCTAAAATTCGATATGAAAACGTTAATAAAAAATATTTCAAATCAACAAAAGTGTAATAATATATCATATTCATTTATATGAATGTATTTTCTATACGCTAAGCCAAAGTCTTGAGTGCTGTTCGCGAAAGCTCTTCGCTCTCCCAGTTTTCTCCGGGGAAATGCTTCGTTTCCGGTGAGAATCTTTATTGCTCCATCTCTCTCCTTCTCTCTCTCTCTCTCTCTTTCTCTTTCTCTCTTTGGCGAGAGGTGTGCAAACTCAGCACTTTACCTCTTTTTATACCACATCTCGATGCTTCACCTCGCTGTACATTTCCAGCAATTTTCCTCTTCTCTGCTGCATAATATATGTCTATTTCAGAGTCGGGGAAACTTTGGGGCTATACTCGCTATGAACTTGCTGCATTAAAATTCGCATTTTTTTTTTCCGAGCTTCCTCTTTTGGGAAAAGCCAAAATTTACGAATGGTGACATATACGGCGAGGACGCAAAATGTTTAAATTTCAATTTGCATCCTTCTTTGTTTATTCAGCCGAACAACGCAATTATCGCTATATGGCGCGAAGCATATAACGCGAGTCTTTCTCCTATCTCGTTTTTTGCATGTTTTGCGAATCGAGAAAGCATTGGTACTTTTTTTTTTTTTAATCCAGCCCCGATGAACTCTACCGTGCTGTATAGGGCAGATTATTAAAATGTATGTATACATGTACGTACATGTCTACGTATAGATATACGATGGATGTACGAAGGCGCTCAATTTTATACATAATCGGATTACGTACGCGCCAACGAAAATGAAACCTCTCGGATGTCGATATAACGCCCTCGCTGTACCCAAAAATGTTTCCGTTATACAGTCCATCGTGTGGATTATACGATATACATATGCGTGTATATGATATATTTGCATGGAATTTTCGCTCGCTCGTATATGCACCATCGGAGTATTGGCATTTATTTGAAGAGATACACGCGTAGCACATTTCGCTATACATATATATATATATATATATATATATATATATATAATATTCCTGTATGTACATGTGTAATATCGATAGGCTGCATCGACGAGCCGTGAAAGCGAATATATGCTGCTGTAGTGAAAAAAAAAAAACGTATATATATATTCGTGAATGTCGTCATAGAACGAGCAGATAAAATTTTCGCGTTCTCTCCGCGTCGTCGATATCCGATGATGCGTCCATCAGAGGCTCGCCACACGCTCCGTTTCATCGCCAATGCTTATTCCCGCCTGTTTTCCAGGCCATCTGCCATTTCACAAAATTGTTTCCCATGATGATTTGGCCTGAAAGCTCGAGATCGTATTTTTTTTTTCAGCAATTTCCCTCTTTGAGGCATTCATTTACAATATGAATGTATATGTATCTGTACGAACATGCTAATCTGGGTATCGATCAATGCCCTAATCGCGTTATCATTCATTGGAATGACCACAGAGACCACTTGGAGAGAGAGAGAGAGAGAGAGAGAGAAATTGTGAATGCAAAAATGCCTGAGCTTTTTTCGCTTCCGTGCTATGGGAATCATCAAAATCGGGCATTCGTGATGCACAATTGTTAAACTCTGCACTGAGAGTAAAAGTTTTTTTTATTGTACAACAGTATATCAAAGATTTATTGTGAGTGAAAATTCGAAAAATAAAATTACGAGAGTTTTATCCAAGTGAATAATTGCACAATGAAATTTGTATTTTGTTTCAATGTGTCGAATAAGTGTTGAATTTTTCAAATAATTTTTCACCGGGTCGTAAAAAAATTATTCTCTCGATTATTCTTCATGCTAAATATAAAGCGAAAGATGAATTTGAATCACTTGATTTACTGGAAAAAAATTTTTAAACAGCGCAATGTTCGTAAAAAAATGTATAATAGCCTCTGGAAAATATATTTTTCGTAAATACCATAAAATATGATATCATATATGAAGCTATAAATATATATACAAATAATAATACCTTTTTTTGATGGTGAAAACGAATTATGAAATTTAAACGAAAATTTTATTCAATTTTAACGAAATTCATTGATATTGAATCAAATTAATTGTACCATTGGTTATCGTCAGAGCTGGACAGTACTTCAAGTACCCGGTACTTGCGATGTACTGGAAGTACAGTACTTGAAGTACAAAGTACTTAATGCAAAGTACTTTTGCTTAAATTTCCAAGTACTTTCTTTTACTTCAAGTACTTTTGAATACGTCTTGCTAATGGTTGTATGTATAACGCCTTTGAATATTATATCATTGAGGAACGTTCCGCGCCATCTTTGGTTCAGATTGTAAGGAATGACCGTTCAAAAGGCTCAAGCTACGGTAGTTACGGTGTCATTATTAATGCATGGCTCCGTTTTTAACAATCCGTGTGTACTATATTCTTTATTTTTTATTTTTCAAACCTGAAGCAAAATAAATCTTGATTACAACCGTTAATGCAATTTTTTGAAATTATTTCTAATTCTTCGTTTAAATATTTCTGTTCCAATCTGCCTGACCTGAGTGAATTGTACAAAGTGAAAATATGTTTTAATACAAAAAGTACTCGAATCAAAATCAAATGAATTTGAAGAGTACGTAAGAAACCAAATATAAGTTTTAGAACTTACGAGATGTATACCTGAAAACTTTAAAAGTATTCGATGCTTGATACTTGACGTATTTCAAGTACTTGGTACCTCAAGTACTTTAAATATTTAGTACTTCAAGTACCCAGTACTTGAAATACTTGGTACTTCATGTATTTGCGATACTTGGTACTTAAAATAGGCGAGTACTTCAAGTACTTACAGTACTCTGTACCTACAATACTTTGTACTTTCTACTTACAGTACTTACAGTACTTTGTACCTACAGTACTTTGTACTTTGTACTTGAAGTACTTTCAGGTCCTTTTCCCAGCTCTGGTTATCGTCGATAAATTTTGAATAATAATTTTAGTCATTTGACTAGTGAATCACGTTTAACCACATGTACCTACTGTGCTATAAATGTCCTTTTGATGGGCTGTTTGTCATTAAATAAAATCATCACTGTAAACAAATTTGAATAACAAATTCTTCTCAAGCGACGTTTTCGGAAATTTTATAAACTTTCAGTGTACTTTTTAATCGTCAATATTATGTCATTTCTCACATATTTTTTTAACCAATTAAAATTAAATTGAATAAAAATTAGATTTTCGTCAGTTTTTTTTTCTTCCTTTTGGCTCCATAAATAGTTTCCAATGTTTATCGCGATATCAAGGGAAAAGCGTAGAATATATGTGCGTGTCGTGTTTGCACAAGGCGACAACTATGTGGAATAACAGATATCGTGTATACGGGGAGACAAGGAAATTCTCGCGGGTGGCATAGTTCACGGTAACTCATCGCAACGAGCTTCGTAAATACAACGAGTGGACATAATAGGATCCGGCTGGATGAAACAAGGAGGATCTTTATATCCCCATAACCCGCCTCGTAATTACGACAACGGAGACTTGCAACGCGCTTCGAGCTTTATTGCCACCCTTGTCTCTCTCTCTCTCCCTCTCTCTCTCTCCCTTTCTTCCACGATCTATCCGCAAGCACACGCTTCACACAGTTAGTCCTGTTAGGGTATGTGTATTTGTGGTGCACGCAAGCATTAACTGCCACAAAATACACTAAAATGTGTACACCCATAAATGGGCGTGGATTTTTTACCGTCCACGAGACCCATTCACCCCATATCAGACCAATATTGTCAGCGCGAGACTTATTTTTGGTCTACGCACAGTCTCGTTTCATCCCACTCTATTCCATTATCCGCTTCGTACGTTATTTAGAAAATTGTGACTACCGTAAAAAATACAGCTATATGGGAATGTACAACGATGACTATGAGAAATAATGGTATCTGTGCATCGACTATACATGAGAATAATGAAAAAATATGGTCCTACGGTTTTGTTGGGTTCTATGGGAGGATTAATTTTTTTTTTTTATTTCAGTTTTTCTAGAAATTTTATGAAAAATTGTGTCAGGATTTTATGTCGCTATTCCGACGAGTGAAGTCATGCTAGATTGGTTTCGTCATTGCGGTGGAAAATTACTGATTAGAATCCTCAAAGTTACGTTAAAAATGAAAAAAAAAAATTCATCCCTTGCAAAATTTTTTCCTCTGAAAAAACTGAAATGCAGTTAAGCCCCGGGCACTGATATCCACTGAGCACTGATATCTCAGCTGTTTTCGAAAACCGAAATTTCAAAATGATAAGAAATTTTTTTAAAAATTCATGTCTAATCAGAAAAATCGACGAATTCATTTCACGTGTCAAAAAAAAACTTTCCCTATAAATTTTTTAAACAATGTAATGTTTAAGAAATTTATTGATAACTTTTTGGCATTATTATTATTCAAAATTAATCTTCTTATCGTCTTTATTGTGGTTGAATTTTTTCCGATTTTTATGTTATCATGAATTATGCAATATTGTCGACGAAAGTCACTTTTGGTTGGGAAGGTACGTCTGATACATCCTTATAAGCGTTATACCACACTTATATGGCTCATGATTACATCCTCGGCGAAATTTGATGTAAGGTAAACGTCCCAATAGCCGGACGTGTACCATGCAGTAGCCGGACACCCCATGTTATAACGATACTATACAATATATATATATATATATATATACACTACCGTTCATAAGTATGGAAACACTCGCCCCAGATCCGAGCCACACAAGAAGTTGTATCGCTCTTTGAAAAATGAAGACATCTCAATTTCCCAAGCGGCGTTCTAAAAAGGACATATTTAGCTTCATTTACCTTTTTTGGAAAAATTTTTGCGATTTTTTTTGAGCCCGGTACGCACTTTGAAAGATGGTCATTGTTTGGCTTTTTTTGGAGGGTGGAAATTTTCCCGCATATTTTGTAAAAAAAAATTTTCAACTTTTTTTTCGTGAAAAACTTGAACCGGGGAGTACAACCTTCAATCTCATTTTTTGGAAAAATTTTTACGATTTTTTTTCGCAAAGATATTCAACTTTTTGCAAAAAACGACCATATTTATAAGGGGTAGTCTCACTCTGAAACTACTGGGTTTTCGTAAAATTACTAAGAGGGTGAAAAGTTGCATACAATCATTTTGGATATATCATATTTTTTTCAGAATTAAAAAAACAAATTCGAAAAAAAAAAAAAATTTCAAAAATTAAAAACATTTTTTTTTCAAAATTTTTTCTTAAATCAACGAAATATTTTCTTTATCGTGAAAAATCGGGTCTCTTACCTCATCGACACGGCTTTTTCATCGAAAAAGCCACCTTTCGCTGCGATTACAGCTTTGACGAGACGTGGCATCCGCTCGATCAATTTGTCCATTTGACTCTGCTCCAAACTGGCCCAAGGTGGCTTTTTCGATGAAAAACCCGTGTCGATGAGGTAAGAGACCCGATTTTTCACGATAAAAAAAATATTTCGTTGATTTAAGAAAAAATTTTCACAAAAAAAATGTTTTTAATTTTTGAAAAAAAATTTTTTTTTCAAATTTGTTTTTTTAATTCTGAAAAAAATGTGATACATCCAAAATGATTGTATGCTACTTTTTACCCTCTTAGTAATTTTTCGAAAACCCAGTAGTTTCAGAGTGAGACTACCCCTTATAAATATGGTCGTTTTTTGCAAAAAGTTAAATATCTTTGCGAAAAAAAATCGTAAAAATTTTTCCAAAAAATGAGATTGAAGGTTGTACTCCCCGCTTCAAGTTTTTCATGGAAAAAAAGTTGAAAATTTTTTTTTTTACAAAATATGCGGGAAAACTTCCACCCTCCAAAAAGAGCCAAAAAATGACCATCTTTCAAAGTGCGTACCGGGCTCAAAAAAAATCGCAAAAATTTTTCCAAAAAAGGTAAATGAAGCTAAATATGTCCTCTTTAGAACGCCGCTTGGGAAATTGAGATATCATCATTTTTCAAAGAGCGATACAACTTCTTGTGTGGCTCGGATCTGGGGCGAGTGTTTCCATACTTATGAACGGTAGTGTATATATATACTATAATATAACTATACTATATACGACTATATAGATATAATTTAACATGAGGTGTCCGGCTACTGGTACACGTCCGGCCATTGGGACGTTTACATTAGTTCCGGGACCGAGAAGCAAATCTGATACCGTTTGTATCAGCACAGGTGTATCGCATTTTTCCATAAAAATAGTTTTTTTCATACGGATGAGGAAGTTGGGTGCGGTTACCCAAGGGTGGGGGGGGGGGGGGATTTAAATTAAAATTATTTTAATTCAAAAATGAATTCAATTTATTTTAATTCAATTTTGAATTAAAATAATTGTGTTCGATCAATCGTAACTCTATTAAAAAGTTCTCTTAAAACTACCGAATGGTCATTCATCATTCGCCTCCGTGTCTACAAAATCAACTCGTAATTCCCTGTTATATTTTATTTATTTATTATTATTATTATTACTATTATTTCGAATACTCTCTCCACGCCATAGGAACAATTTCATCCCTAAGAAGTGAGTAAACCACTTTAACGCCTGAAGAAAAAAAAAGAGATAAAAGAGCGAGGTGAAAATTCGTGGGAGTCTCATCGCATTACACAGGATGTATCCTCAATATATATGTACATATTATTTGAGATCCCCTCGAGGCTCCTGCACGAGAAGGATAAAAAAAAAAGAAATTTCATCGTTCACGTTTTCGCCTTCGCTCGTATACGATCAGAGAGCTGGTAAAGAAATAACGAAAAAAAAAAGATCGTCACAGTGACAACCTTGACGACGTAATCGCGCCGAGTATACGAGGGCAGAGCGGAATTCACGAATTGCGAGATGAAAATCATTCGCTAATGTGGCTTTTGCGGATTGAAGATTAGGCTTTGAATCGTGGCAGGGGTGCGTGGCAAGAAAAAAAAACGGTTAAATCGAGGATTCGCTGTACACACAAATGATACGAAGACGAATAAAGCGAAATAAGAGAAAAGATTAATAGGACTCTTTTTTGAGAACGAAAATTGGCCGCAGTCGCAGATTTTCCTCTCTCCACCGCTCTCTCTCTCTCTCTCTCTCTCTCTTTCTCTTGACTGATCAAGAGAGAAGAAAAACAGGCCACGACCGCATTCTTTCCCAATTAGTCAGCAATTTCGCGAGACTACTTTTTCAAAGAGAGAAAAAGAGAGAGAGAGAGAGAGTCATCTCATCATAACGTAGCACAGATTCTAATTAGCCTGAAGCTTTCGCGATGCAAAGCTCCTTTTTTTTACCCTTATTTTTATCCTCCGTTTTTTTTTTCTCTATTTTTTTTTCTTCCTCAAATTGCTGAGTCTCTTGGACTGTTGCGATCGTCAAGAATAAGGGACCAAGAGCAGGGAAGGAAATGTGTTTTTTTTTTCGCAATATGAGGTCTTGGTCGTCGACACGAAGCTGGGTATGAAAGGCGAGAGGGTAAGGCCACTTGTTTACGAGTTGCAGGGTCGCGTTTCGAACGTGCGATACGCGTGAGACGTCTCGTTTTTTTTTTTTTTTCACAAACAGAGATCGCCGAGGGTAAGAGGAAAAAACGAGAAAAGTGGATATGGTACCGCGGAGGGCGACGATCCAATACTCACGACCCTTTAATAATATTTCATTCGCGAATAGCGAGAGGGGTACGCGCTTTTTATATGCTCGACGCGCCAGTGGAAGAGAAAGAAGGAAAAATAACGAAAATGAAAGTTCCAGGGTCGTCGAAATGCTGGAAGAGAGACGTAAATAAGTTTTTTTTTTTCTTCATCGTACACCTTTCTTACCTCGGAGAAAAAGTCACCCAAGAAAAGGACGTATAAAACAAAGGTGTACTAGGAGACGCCATGGGATAAATAGTTTCGCGAATAATGTTACGACAAGAGGGGAAAAAAAAAAAAAAAACTTATATCGCTACGTAATAATTTTTCTTTTTCTTTTTCTATAAAACTTCCTCTGGGAGAAATCGCCTCAGACTCTCATGGCTTTCTCATAAAGACAAAGGGAAGCTTTGTGGAAAAACAAAAATTATGAGATAGCAATGTCGAAATTTCTCACTTCAAGGATTTTTCAATCCCCGAGTGTGAATTTGAGGCCGTTGCGCATTTCGATTCAACGTGTGTGGAGCTCTGTCGGTTTGCCCGTTTAGGCGATAAGTTAGATGGATCAAGTTATGTTGCAAAAAAAAAAAGATGGGGAAGTAAAATTCAGAAATATTGACACTATCATTTTCACATTTTTCGCAATTTCAATTCTTCATCGCGTTTTCTTCAAAGTCTCGTCTGACACGTGCGTCTATATACATACAGAGAGAGAGAGAGAGAGAGAGAGAGAGAGAGAGAGAGAGAGAGAGAGAGAGAGAGAGAGAGAGAGAGAGAGAGAGAGAGAGAGAGAGAGAGAGAGAGAGAAAGAGAGAGAGAGAGAGAGAGAGAGAGAAAGGACGAGAGTCTGCGAGACAAGACGAAAAGAGGGCAAAGGTCGAGGATCGTAAATCTTAGCGACGCCGTTCTCTCTATTCGACCTGAGCTTGTACAGTGAGGGCATTGGACACCGAGAGAGTGAAAAAAAAAAGAAGGAAAGAAAAGAAAAAGGGAAACATGGCAGAGGTTTTTTTTTTGTCGCGCGAGGGAGTTTGATGGAGGAAGTAAAAGGTAGGGTAGTTTGAGGGAGGAAGGAAATGACAAAAAAAAAAAAAAGACGAGTCTTCTCTTGGCAATCTAGCTGCGACCACACGTAATCCTGTCTACGGGTTACGAGAACGAGAGACTCATCTCCGCTTGTAGTTACAGGAAAATTAGCCAAGAAAATCGTATAATAGCTGCAAGCAGCGATGGCAACGTCACATGCGCCTCAATGACACGACCCTCAATGTCTCGTCCCCCCCGGCTCTTCTCGCGACCCTTCAATTTCCTTTTCCCCCTTTGCCCATTTCGCTATACCTGTATAATACATATTAGCCATCCAAAGTTACATCCGCACTTCCACACGTTCTATCGAGTGCTTGCAGACAAAAAGGCGTGAACTTCACGATTTAACCCTCAGAGTTTTTCGTGTTTGACTCTTTTGTTTATCAGCTGTGAAATACATTACATAGTGTATTCATATCTCGTAGAGAAACGTCCACGGCGTGTACTTCAACTTCGGAGGTGAATGCAAATTTTTCGTGTACAAGCTCCTTTTGACAATCGGCAGCTTGCTATTTATCACGCGTAATATTTGGAGGGAGGATAAGTAGTACAAGTACGTATATAGTACGACGCCATGATACTTTCATCTTTGCCGCAAAGTATTCATTATATTTTTGCGTAACATATATTTATGTAACAGATATTATATACTTTTTGGCTCATAAGAAATAATTTAAACAAATTTTTCAATTTTTTAAAAAATAAACGTTAATATTTATCGTAAGACAATAATTATTGGCAATTATTTTGTAAAATTATTCTGTCCAATGGCGAAACGAAAAAAAAAAACATTGCAATGTTCACCTATCGATAAGAAAAATATTAATCTCTAATGTGCAAAAACAAAAAAAAAGTGATTTAATTTTTTTTACTAGTACCCCGAATCAGTCGCGAATCAGTCGATCACTGTAAATCAATCATTTGCAAATTAATTATCGATATTAAAACTATAGCCGTAACCGAGAGTAGTGGACGCGTGACCAGTGTGCGGCTCTGGCGATCTCCCATGTTAAGCAGTATTAGCCGAGGCCACTACTTGAATGGTGTGACCGCTTAGCCGTGCACTGGCTTGGTGCGCCGACTACCGAGTGGGAGGCAGTTTTACTGAGATTCAGATGGTAACATATCGGAAACTCAGTAAAAATAAGGCCGTCTGTATCGGCATGGGTTTTTCGCAGTTTCCCCATGTCCACGGCGAATGCAATACAGTGTAGCTAAAAAGCAGCTGCGGATGCTATGGAAGTTAGGTTAGCTTAGCGAAGTGCGGGCAGCGAGTGATAGGAGGGATCAAATGGGAAGGGTTAATACGTAAAAACCCGCAAGGGTATACGTTGGAACACGCAAATAATAAACTATAGCCCTAAACTTTTCATATTTAAATCTATCCAGTACATAACGTTTGCTCGTGAAATTTTTCTCCCGATCGATGAATATAGATTAAAGTTCGTCTCGAAATAGTTTAACGTTCGTCAGGAATCTAACAGATACCTAAAATTGTATTTTTACGAAATGATTATCTTCTTAAAAATAGAAATATCGTATACTTATAATGCAGCATGAATTTGACTAGCTGCTGCGATAGCACAACCTTAACGATTCAGAGAAATAACTTTCGTGCATTCGATCGTAAAAGGTTCGAATCGGTGAATGAACAAACTCAAATATCCGATAGGGAAAAAAAGCAGGAATGTCCTTTTCCAAGGGTTGAACGATCGACAGTAAAGGGGGAGGGTGATACTTTTCTCGAAAACGTTTTGGAAAAGTCGTAGTAGGATCAGGTTGGTTTGGATGAAAAAAAAGGTGAAAGAGGTGCGAGAGTCGATATAACGGAGGAAGAAGAGGAACGGAGTTGAGGATTTGAAATTCCAGGAAAACTGCACAGCCAGAGAAGAGAAAGAGAAGAATTGCGCGCAGAGGGTTTGAGACGTCGGAGGGTAAAGGGCAGCTGGCAATATCGGTTTAACGGTCGGCTGGCACTTGGTTACATACACGGTTAAAACCGAATGGCGCTTAAGCCCGGGGTATAAGAGTCGAACGTGACCGGTATCGGTACAGCCCCCTCAAGGATAGAAGAAGAGGGTGAGGCTGGTCAGAGGATGAAGTGTCGTGACGGCAAAGGGTTGCGCCCGGGAAGAGACACTATGAGAGAATTTCCTCGGGGGTAAAGGGACATCATCTGCGGAATGCACTATAAAAGAGAGAGAGAGAGAGAGAGAGAGAGAGAGAGAGAGAGAGAGAGAGAGAGAGAGAGAGAGAGAGAGAGAGAGAGAGAGGAGAGAGAGAGAGAGGGATGAACAAAAAGAAATTGATGAAGAGATCGAAGGGTTGCAATACCCCTGAGAAAGATGGCGCTGACTGCAATCTGCAGAGAAACAGAGACGTATAGGAATCGTTTCGATGAAGCTCCGGTGAAGCAAATCTCCCATTGAACGAACGACGAAAGACGAAAGAGGATGGTCGAGGAATTTCATGGAAATGGGGATGATGGCGGAAAGGTTGGTTGGGCGGGGATGAAAAAATTCTTTGAGGAAAAATATCATAAAAGAAGGGTTTGTGATGATGAGAAATATTGAAGGAGACGAAAAACGATGAATGACAGAAGGGTTGGAGGAGTTGATGAATTCTCGAGTACGTAAAATAGAGACGCAGAGGAGTGTTGTGGGGGTTCACATTTTTTGAGATTGAAAGAAAAAAATTCCGCTCGAATTGAAATTTTAGACATTGCTTTCTCATTATTTTTATTCAGTCGCAGAGCTCCGTATCTATATAAACGACTTAGTTTTTTTTTTTTGTATTTTATAAAAATCAATATTTCGAAACTTGTTTGTTCAAAACCGAGTACTAAGCACGAATATTGTGTCTCGTGGCCTATTTGCGGCTAAATATTGTCGATGGAAAATTCAAAATCTTTAAAAAATCGAAAGTTCATGATAATCGACGATTCTACTGATTCAAAATTCTGTACCAATCATCCCTCAATGATCCTCTACTGATTAAAAAAAAAACCATAAGTCTGATATTTGAAAAATTGCTCAAGCTACAACACACACACACACAAATACACAAATTTTTCTAAATATTTAAAAGTTTCATAGAAGCTTGGCAGTACTTCAAGTTCCTGGTACTTGCGATGTACTGAGGGTACAATACTTGAAGTACGAAGTACTTTAAAAGTATTTCAAGTATTGTAGTTAAGCTTCCAGGTACTCGACCTGTACTTCAAGTACTTTTTGAAGTGCTAAGTATAAAGTCCTTTTGAATTCATCTTGCTAATGGTTGCATGTACAACGCCTTTGAATATATAATTGAGGAACGTTCTGCGCCATTTTTGGTTAAGATTGTGAGTAATGACCGTTTAAAAAGGTTCAAGTTACGGTATAGCTACAGTGTCATTGTCGATGCATGGATCCGTTTTTAACAATCCGTGTATTATATTGTCTATTTTTTCTTCTTCAAACCTGATGCTGAGTAAATCTTAATTACAATCGTCAATGTGTTGCTTTAAAAGTATTTCTAATTCTTCGTTTAAATATTTCTGTTCCAATCTGCCTAACCTGAGTGAATTGCACAGTGTGAAAATATGTTTTGATACGAAAAGTACTCGAATCAAAATCAAATGAGCTTAAAGAGTACGTAAGAAATCAAATATAAGTACTAGAATTTACGAGATGTATACCTAATAACTTGAAAAGTATTTGATACTTGACACGGGATGTATTTCAAGTACTTGATACCTCAAGTACTCGGTACCTCGAGTACTTCAAATATTTAGTACTTCAAGTACTGAGTACCTGAAGTACTCGGTACTCAAAGTATTTTCTGTACTTGGTACTTGAATTACACTAGTACTCTGTACTTCAAGTACTTACAGTACTTTTTACTTTGTACTTGAAATATTTTCTAATACTTTGCCCAACTCTGGAATCCTCCGATAAATTTTTTTTAATTTCAATACCAAGCACCCTTACATTCTATTTAAGCTATGTGTCAAATTTTTTAATTGTTATCTTGAAAATTGCACAGCCGACTATCGAATATTTCGAAAAAAAAAAATTTTCTAATTTCTCCCAATGAAAATTTTTGCCGAATGAAATGTTTTTTTTGTTTTTTTTTTTCATTACCACAAAGCCTTCTCTATGAGAAGCCAAAAGACAAAAGTTACTTACGTTATAATAGACTTTCGAGGGGGGAGTCGTTCGAGAGACAAAGTATGGGAAATATTTCTCCCCGACAAAAAAGATGAAAGATCGAAGGATTGCTAGGGGATGAATAGAATTTTCAAGGAAAAAAAAGGACATCTGAAGGACGAAGATGAGGTAGATGGCGTGCTGAAGATTGTACAGCAGCTCGCGAAGAAGGAATAGATGAAACGGTGGGGGGGGGGGGGGGGGTGAGCGAAACACACGAGTCGTTCGAGAAAGAGGTCCTTCGGCCATTTCGCGAAGCAGAGGATAAAAGGTAGAGAGGAATGAGAAAAAGTGCGAGGGATAAAGATGGCGAAAACGCCTGGTACCTGGCGAAGCTCCAAATAGAGTGGGACGAGAGGTCGAGCTCGAGAAGCGGACGAGTTGCACGATCGGGAAAGCTCGTCGAGAGGAAGCCAGGCACGTATTACCACCCTCACTCAAACCATACACAGCGTGCGGGCTCTTCTCACATTCAACTTTTTCTTCGTCCTCTTCGTCCTCTATTTTTTTTTTTTTTTTTTTCATCCTTGAGGACGTGTTTACAATTTGCGGTTTAAGACCAATGAATTTTCTTGGCGAGCGTTACCCTAGCGTCGTTCTGTTTTCCTCCGCAGTATATATTGAAGAGAGAGAGAGAGCTCTCTATCAAAGAGAGCGAGAGAGAGAGAGAGAGAGAGCTCGTACATATAATAAGGCCTTTTATATCCAATTATCGTACATAGGAGCACCCGATATATAAAATATATTGCAGCAGTTTACTAGTATTTCGATTTTATAGTGCATTGGATTATTGAGACTTCATGGGAATTGCCCGATGTATCTCGAAACACTTTCTTCGTTCATCAACGAATCCCTTTTCTGTAGTACGAAAGTCAAAATTCTATAAATAAATAAAAATAAGAATACGAAATATAAAAATATTTGTATAAGCTAAAAATTTGAAAATAGCTTTCTCATATTTTATATTGTTGCTCAAAAAGCTGTCTCTCTCTCTCTCTCTCTTTCTCTGACTCCAAAGATGGAGTGATCTATCGGATTCTTTGGTTTAAATTTTTAAAAAATTTTTACTATTCGAAACTTTTTGACAACTCTGTCAGAAACATCTAAAAAAAATTCATGAAAACAAGGTACCTGTATGATGTAAATAGGGGTGAAAGTGCAAGCTTGCACGTCTCTTTCTCGTCATACTTGCCCATTAACAAATTTTCCCCTATAAACAAATAGCCTTGCAAATGTTTTCCTTCATTCTTCATGTGAATTTCGTTAATTTATTTTGAAAAATAATTTAATTTTCATACAAACATCCCCCTGGGGTCGAACCTTGATAAAATTTTGTCCCTGCATAATGTACCATTCTAGATTTGCCATTATTGATATACCTAGTTTGTCACGCTCTCTCTTTCTCTCTCTCTCTTTCTCGCTCTCTATCTCTTTCTCTGGTGACGTAGTCAACGATATAGGAATTATTTTAGTAGGTATAAAGCCCTTTTTCATTGGGGCATTAGACACCCCAATATACCGAGAGCTCAAGAAACGAAGCAAGAGGGAAAAAACAAAAAATTCTCGGATGAAACTCTGGCCATTATGTATGAGAGTGTTTTTAATCTAAATGCGAATCTAACGAGGACAGTTTGCCGAACTAAAAGAAAGGCGGAGAGTGAGGACGAGAAATTCAGCGTTGGCACGAAAGCATCGCCTAGAAAATGTTACGTAGGCAAGTTTCACTCGGTTTCTTCTCTTCTCGAGTCGAAAGAACCAACGAACTAGACAACGACGATATGAAACTCAGCAAAAGATAACTATACTCATAGCAGCTCGCCACATATATATATATATATATATATATATATATATACATTATACGTAGATTCATTTTGTTCGTAATTAATGGACGTACGAGATTAATATCTTGTGAACGAAATAATCAAAGCAGAAGCGTGTTCATTGTTTTTCGAGCCCTTAAAATGTCTAACTCGAGTCTGAATAATTTTCTAAAAAAATCGAAACGTCAATCGTTCTTTTCTTTGGATATTCTCGTATCTTCAAAAAAAAAAACAAAAAAAAAACCTTTTGATTTTATCGAATCGATCGAAGTAAGCGCCATCTTTAATTTTTTTTCCTCATTCTTCCTCCGAATCGCTTCTATCTCCCCTGCACTATCGATTTCTGGCATGAGCAAGCGTGCTCACGGATCCGAGAGAGGGTCGAAGGGTCTCAAACTATTTCAAAATGGCGTCCTATTAAACGCAAAGTGGCCACACAGTCAAAGTAGGCCAGAAAGACGTTGACAAATTGGATTATAGTACACACGGCGTATAACAACCCTTATCAGACAAACTGATACCAATGGACGCAGAGCTATACATATGTCTCTGTATTGTTCACTGAAAGTCTGCCTGAATGTAACAAAGGAGTCAAAGTTGAAAAAAATGAACCATTGAAAATTGAAGTGTACCAAAAAGTTTGTAGAAAAAAAAATTGGAAATTGCCTATATAGCGATACGATTTTTAATCCATGAAAGTCGTGACATTCGATCTCAAGGGTTGCCAAGATTAATCCCAAAAAAATAACCGAGAAGGTATGAAAATGGTAAATTCACTTTTTGCTACCTTGTAGGACAAAGTCTGCTTTGGGAAAATGCCCCAAAATTTCACACACAAACGGAATTATTTCACTGAATTATTTCACAAAACGGAAGCCGAAAATTCAACGGCTGGAAATCTGAGTGAAGATACAGGTGCGCGAGTAAAAAAAAAATACATCAATTATGCTTCCTCTCAATTTTCCTACCTTCGTTTTCTCCATGAAGAAGCGAAAATTCTATAAGCCTGGTAAATTTACGAGCGATACGTCTTTCGACTCGCTACTTTTTTTTCAAATTTAATTTTCCAGACCATATAAGCAAATATGTTTCTGGATTTTCTTTCGAAATAACCCAGGCAATGTCACTTTTTCTTAATACGGGGTTGCGTGACCAGAGCGTCGTACAGGGACAAGGGTCAGTAATTTCTCACCAATCCATTACGAGAGCTGTTGCGACACAGTGCACATTCACAATCATTTTTATCCATATATGTGTATATATACATATATTTAATTGCACATATCGTCGAGTTTTTGCGTTATACTATAAGAATATCTCTAATGAGTAAGTCCCCTCTCTCGCAGCTTTACATAGACGGATAACGCATGAAACCGAGGTCTCGCCTATTAATTAAGAGCGATGACAGAGTTTAATCTCCGTATTTATAATAACGGAGTTCACGCCTTATCTAACGTATGATGCGAAGCATGAAAGCTCCCTTGATCAAATTATCATAATACAAGGGTATGAGGGAGAAAGAGGAAAGAAAGGGCATGAAGAAGAATTCTCCGTAAGGGTTTTAATTAAATTCGTACGATATAATATCAATGGACCAATGACAAAGGGGCGTATCGGTTATGTATAAGCATAGCTCATACACCCTTATGGAATTTAACCATCGATATGTCGACAGTCAACAAATGAAAGGACCCAGCTAGCATTAATCATATCCTCGAATCGTCCTATAGTTGCGCCTTTCTGTCTACCAGCAGCCGATACAGGGGTTGGCTTTCAGGGTGATGTGTCTTTGAAAATCACGAAATCACACTGTAAAAAATGTGGTGTTAAATTCAACACTAATTCAACACCACTCACGAATTCTATAGTGGTCCACCCCGCTCTGTGTGACCTGTTGGTGTTGATTGTCCGGTGTTAAGTATTGATAGTTGACACCAGACTGCGGTTCATCCGATTTGACACCAGGACGGATTCTACAGTGGATTCTAACACTTTACAGTGTGTTATAATAACACACTTTAAGTTCGTTAATTTTGTACGCATTTATCGTGTCAATGAAGCCAAATGAAAAACGCGGGTCAAATTGGCGTAATAAATATTTTTTATTATTTATAAATTAGCAATTAGGAATGATCGATGAATGAATTGAAAACAGTTGTTCCATTATTTTTGAAAATCCTGTAAAAAAAAAAAAAAAATAAGTCGTTGACCGGGATTTGAACCCACTATCCTCCAATCGACGAATTCAGCACTTTCGACCCTTAAATAACCATTTTAAAAAAAAATTAAAAATTTGGAAATTATTTTTTTTCACGAGTGTTTCCGGCTTCGAAGCGCGGACGTTTTTCCGTCGAAATTAATTTTGAGCCTACCTGAGATTTTACCTGAGACCTACCTAACGACCTACCTAACGACCGACACTCTACCACTACGCTATTGATTCCTTATGAGTTTCTTGTATTTAAATGATATTAGTATACGAGTTCTCATACACCATTCGGTGTATCCTATGACTCCAAACGAATTTATGTATGATTATTTTGGGCGATTAAATTTCACACATTAAGTCGTATATTTCAGTATATGCGCAGCACCGTCATGTGTGAAAAATTACCACCGAACAAGTGCAACGCAAATTCGTTTCTAGCTAACACCGCCACTCGGGAGATATTCGCTCAGAACGGCGTTAACATGCCGTTAATAAATATTCCGGGTTCATTCTTTAAGTCTGTATATCTCCAAAGTTGTTTGCCGAAATGAATTATAATTTTAATTGAAATAGCACTCAGTCGGTGAGTTCAATTGCGCCTTCGAAGCATATATTTACACCGGATTTAACTAATCACGACATTAGAGTGGCGTCGTATCAGAAGATAAACGGTTTACTTTCATGACAAAATTGTGCGCGATGTGGTGAAACACTGGGTTTAGTGTTAAATTTTGATGAAAAATCGCTTAACACCGATATACAGTGTACGAGGTCAACCATGATATCAGAACGGTGCTGCCGTTAACACCACATATTTTAACCACTAACACCGCACCAAATTGACACCCTTGATTTTTTACAGTGCATATTATGATAAACTTGAATTTGAGAACAATCTTTTGCTTCGACGAACAAGCAGTAAAAAAACAGACGAAGAGAATTTAGTCATGAGGAACAATTCATTTTTTTTTTTGGTGCAATTATCATGTGAGAAGCCTACTTTTTGGAGTTTTTTTTTAAACTCGATTATGAAAGAATTAAAAATTCGATAAAGTGCAACGAATTGTTGAATGTTCGCCAAAATTTCAGGCCAATCGATCAAGCCAATTCGAAGTTATAGAATTTCATCGCAAAAAAAGTTTTTTTTAAGACACTATGGGGATTCCCACGAAAGAAGAAAGATATGGGAAAACAATTTTTGAATATCGTGACATATTTTTTGGCAAAAAATTGAAATACATGTGACGTATATATTTTATATTAAATATACGTATTCGGATAAATTTTCTTTTCGCCGAGTTTACGAGAGAAAAAAAAATGGCGATTTTTCCTAGTATGCCCCATATGCTAAGTACGATGCGAAGTGAAAATTGCTCGTACAGAGTCAGACGCTTGCCGCCGCCTTCCGGTCTAAGTGGAGCTATACATAATATGGTATATGCACCACGGACATGCAAATTGCACGAAACCTTCCTCAGTGCACCGTACCTCTCGTCCATTACTTTTTTCACGTGCTCTTTCTCTCTCTCTCTCTCTCTCTCTCTCTCTCTCTCTCTCTCTCTCTCTCTCTCTCTCGCTCTCGCTCTCTAGTTAAAATTGGATCGATTCTCGCTGGCCGAGATATCGAGCGAACACCCTACGTATATTTGAGCCACTATATACAACATACATCGAAACTATGACAGTCTATTTTTCCCCATTTCCGGTTCGAATGGAAAATCCAGCTGAATTATTTATCAAAACAAAAGAAAGAAAATCAACGAAAAGCTGCAAAGAAATTTTTATTTTTTATAAACAATCGAAGCCAATCGTCATTAACGATTTCAGCTAACATTTCAATGAATTTTTTCCATATACACAGACAATCGATTGATCCTCGAAAAAACATCGACTTTGTGATTCAAACAAATTTTCGATTTATAAAAATCCTCTCATCCACCAACGAGCACAAAGCCATGAAAAAAAAATATTTACGATATAAAAATTACTGAATAGCAAAATTCTTATTTTTTTTTTCTCGTTTCACGATATAGGCGACTCAACGATAAATTGCATCGAAGAGGTCGTCGTGTCTGACTAGTAGTGAGGGCACGTGAAATTTTACTTGTACTTAAATTACCTTCCCTCTTGCATCGCGATACCAACGACACTATATATATATATATATATATATATATATATATATATAGAAAGTATGTTCTATGTCCTACGTTGCTTTTGAGAGAAACGAAGGGAATACCGAGTATATAACTACGACATTATATATAAATATATAGAGGATAAAGGCAAAGAGAGAGAGAGAGAGAGAGAGAGAGAGAGAGAGCAGGAAGAGTAATAGCGCTTACGGGAGGTTGCGTGTGGCGCCGTGCATGAACGGCGTCGCGACGTCTAAAGCGCCCGGCGTATCTACCTTAATATATAGGTACTTTGCCCATATAACTATACACATGGATATAAATCGTCAGCTAAAAGTCAGAAAGGCATATCGAACGAGTATAAGCTCAAATGTGACGTCCTTTTGACACAAAGGCTTCGATAAACAACTACACATATATATATATATATGTATATATATATATATATATAGGTAAGGTCGTAAGAGAACGGTTCTTGCCAGGGCGACCGGTAGTCTCTACTCTGTGGCATTATACGTCGGGGTTGCTGTGTTTGCCTCCCACTCTCTTTCCTCGCTTCATCCCCCCCCCCCCCCCCCCCATACGCGTTTTAACGCTCGAAAACAAATATCCGTACAATTTTGCTGCAGTCCCGGTGCTCCATATACTCGGCTTTAACGTTTTTTCACGAGCGTACTTTCGTGTCGTCTCGCTTTTCCCGTTGCCCTTTATTATTTTTCGTCGCTTTGATATAAATTTAAAAAAAAACATAAAACAAAAAACGGACACTGTGCGTTTCAATACACGTTTTGAGAATAGAAATTTGTAAACGTAATTCATTTTTTTGGTCAGTTTTTTTCTTTATTATTGTTTTTGTTTTTTTAATTTACCAGTCGCTCGAGTGTAACAGGTAAAACGTGCATTGCCTCGAACGTTTTGCGAGATATGTCCAGTGGGATAATTGCTTTGACATATTGCACACGCGACCTGTCTGACGCATGGCACGATCGATGCAGCAGGGATTAGAAATTTCGCCGAGGCTTCAGGATAGAATGAAATTGAAAAAGGGGGTTTTTTTTTTTTTTTTCGGAAAGTTGGATTTACGAACAGATTCTGATTTATTTTATTTTGTTTTTTTTTTTTATGGGAATGTCAAGTCCGTCGATATCCCTGCTAATTGGAGAAATGAGCATTTTTTTTGGAATTTCACACGATGAAAAAAATCCAAAAGCAATTAGTAAATTTAAAGTATTCTTTTGTTAATATTTGTTTGGTCGTAGCAAGTCTTGAAAAATTGAATTCGTGAAACAATGTTGCTTTTTTGTTGTATCATCATTCTCGTGAAGGATTTTTGGCAATGAGAATTGCACAAGGTTTTAGTTTTGTCAAAAAATCACTGTTATTATCGAAGAATTCTATATATATGCTGAATATATTTAGCAGTTGTTATTGCAGTTTTTTTTTTTTTTAATTCAATTATTATTGGCTGAAAATTACAGAATGACGGAATTAGAGAATTTTCGGGAATAATAATTTAATAATTATTTATTTTTGTTAATAAATTATCGCAAGCTCGAATAATTTGTGTCGCGGTCAACAAGAATTTTTTCAATTAAAAAATTCTGTCAAATTGTCGTCAAGTATCTTATTCTACGAGTGCTTAGCATATATACATGTATATTTTTTTCTGAATTTCTTGTCATGCTTCGTAAATTTCATTTAGTTATACGAGAGAGAGAAAGAGAGAGAGAGAGAGAGAAGAAAAAAACTGTGGAAAAGAAATTCCCCGATATAACTCGTCTGCTCGTTACGGTCTTTCTTCACTGCCTGGCTCTGTAAAGGATGCGTGCCACGAGAACATTACCCTCTCTCGCCCAAGCTCAAACGATAATTGTACTCCAAATTGCGTAATCGTTAGCCAAGAACGAGAGGATAAATCGAGACGAAAAACAAAAAAACTAAAAATTCTCACGAATTTCACCACGTCAAAGTGGTGAAAACGTATAAAAATACAGAAGTGCATTATCTTTTGTTTTTTTTTTTCAATCCGTTCTCTCTCTCTCTCTCTTTCTCTCTCTTGTGTATCTTTTCCCACGTAATGTACTTTGGAGTATAATAAAGCCGAAAGATTCGCGTGGTGAGAAAAAAAAAAAAGAAAAAAAAACGCAAGCAACAACGAAAAGACAGAGTCAAAGTGGAGCCGGTCGAAGCAAACTTTTGCTTTTATTTTTTTTTTCCTCCATCTTCTCGACGTGCGTCTCGATCGAAATGAGAAGTGAAAAAAAAAAATCTTGACCCTTCAGGATCACCGAAGAGTGGGCAGTAAAGTTTAACGAGCGCTTTTGGAATCACCACTTTCTCTCTCGGTCTCTCGTTCATGTGAGGGGAACAAAAAAAAACGACCCCGGTGAGCCTGTATATGGGCTAGTAGAAATCGACGTCATTCGCTTTTCTACCGACACTCCCGAGGAGTTTCCGCGTCTCAGACCTTGGCATATTAAGCCGGGAGTTAGGAATGCTGTTTTTTTTTTCTCTATTCTTTTTCGTTCTCGGGGCACCGCGCTCGGTGATTCAGTGAAGTTACGGTCGTTTGTGTCTGGCCATAATTCACTCGAACTACTTGAGAGCTCTCTGTCTTTCGATCGAGAAAGATTCCATGGAGATTTTTGCCAGTTTCGACAAATTTTGCCAATCCCGGCTGGCATGATTTCAACTCTTGACACGACGTTTAACCATCGACATAAAATATCAATCAATTACTTTTTTTTTTATTGCCAATGCCGTCTGATAGCGCTTGAAGGGTCATTGAGTGAGAAACGAGAGTTTGAACTCATCGTTAGCCCTCGATCAAAGTTTACGAGACGAAGAATCGAATTGAAATGGATTTTCTGCTATTAACATTTTTTTTTTTTTTTACGAAAGGCTTGGTTGAAATTAACGATTAATTAAAAAATTTATCGGTGATAAATGAAGTTTTGAATAATCATTCAATCTTAATTAAGAATTTTGATGAATATTCAATTCGAAATATTGAATTCTCATGTAACTTAATTTTTTATTTCCCCACGATAAACATTTCATAGTTGATGCTTATTTAAAAAGTTTTTCGTTATCGTGATGACGTTTTCCGGTGTGGATTGGGGCTGGCATTACTCAAAGTGACTCAGCAAGAGAAATTTTCAATGAAAGTCTGATGTGAAGATTGGGGGCAGTTGGGTATTTTCAGAAATTTTGCTTACGTAAAGAGTGACAAGGGGTTGAAAAAGAGAGAGAGAGAGAGAGAGAGAGAGAGAGAGAGAGAGAGAGAGAGAGAGAGAGAGAGCGCAGGAGGTTGGAAAGTCCCAGCTTCGCGAGTGCTCGTCGATTGGATCGATACGATGACTCATCGAGGGGTGGTGACAAGGTCTCTTTCGTCTTTCTCTCTACTCTTGTTCTTTACTTCTTTTTTTCCTCCCTCTTTCTCGCCAACCCTCCCTTCTCAATCTCCATTGCTTCTATCGTCAACTCCATTCCCTCTCTCTCTCTCTCTCTCGTTTTATTTCATCCCCCTTGCACCCTCTCATCCCTCTCGAGCTCCATCTTGCTCCGTATCTCTCTATCTTTCGTGTTCTAATACGGAAAGCGTGTTTGAAACTTTGCGAAGGGAAATTCAACCCCGAGGCACGATTTACCATCCCTCTCTCTCTCTCTCTCTTTCTCTCTCCCTCTCTCTCTCTCTCTCTCTCTCTCTCTCTCTCTCTCTCTCTCTCTCTCTCTCTCTCTCTCTCTCTCTCTGGCATCTATTCACTTTCTACCCCCAACGGACAAACTGAACTCGAATACTCTCGTATCCTCTCTCTCTCTCTTTCTCTCTCTCTTTGACTCTGTCTTTCTTGCAGCCCCTATTTTCGCCTTATGTATATATACAATATACATCGAGTCTTCCACAACCCGTTGCATAACAACTAGATGCATTGAAATTACGGTTTCGTTCCTTCGACGCCTTTATGCCCCGGCTAGAGACCCTCAAAATCCATGATTGATCATTTTTTTTTTTTCACCCTAATAAAACGTAAAACGTTGTGGGCTGAATCCGATGAAAGCCATGCAATTCCAAATTTTCACATCGCTTTCTCCATAATTGTATGAAAGATCGACGGAATCTTCATCTACGAAAATCCTCATGGAGAAATCCATGTTATATGAGGTTTTATTTTTATTGCGACATTATGAAAATAATATTTTTTTAGTTAACAATGTTTTTTTTTTTTCATAAATTATACCTCGAAAAATTCATCTAAATTTGTTTCTTTTTAATTTTTGAATATTTTTAACCCAATGCCGTTGAAAACTTGATTTTTTAAAAATAAATCGAAATTCGAAGTACCAAAATAACGATTGATTTAGCGAGAATTGAAGGGGGGGGGGGTAATTTGTGGAGGGGATTGAGGGTGACAATAGCAATCGCGCAGAGTGTTCTTGTGAAATCCATTTTCAAAAGTGTTTCAGTTTGCTCGAATTATTGAAAAAAAAAAAATCTTTAATATATCATAGAGTGAATGACAAGAGTGAGTGATTTTCCTCCGTCAATTAGAAAAAAAAAAAATTATCCATAGTGTCAGGGTGAATTTGATAAAAAAAATTGAAAAATACAAAATAAATCTTGAAGAGAGGAATCCTCCTGGGAGTTGAAGTGCAACGATACATTTTTCAAATGATTTTTCAAATAATTCTTTTTTTTTTTTAATAATTAAAAAAAATCTGTAAAATCTTTATAGATATCGAGGGCAATGCCAGCTCAAAACATATTTCTCTCGTACTTTTTTATGAATTTAAAAAAAAAATATGCAACTAAACAATCGTGGGTAGATTGAATAAATTTGATAAAAGTTATTGAAATATATGGGAAATAAAAAGTCGACAATAGTGCTAGATGGGGAGGATTGGAGTGATACGAATATGCGGGTTTTGAGTACACGAGAGGGTTGAGCTTTACATAGGGTCATGAGAACACTGGGAGATCGAAAGAGGGAGAATTTCGAGGGGTCTGGGCGACGAATATCGTGCTAAATCCCTCAACAGGGCTCTGTATGCTCGTTCTTCGGCTTCCTCATCGTCATCCCTACACGTTGACATGGCTTGCAGGTCTGCGGCTTGAAGAGACTTTGTCTTTCTCGTTCATTCGCCCCAAAAACGTCGACAATAAAAATGATCAAGCTCAAAGGGGGACCCCGAGTGAAAACGAATGAATTCTCGCAATGACGTGTAATGTAAAAAAAAAAAATAGTTATAATAATAATATTTATATGGCTCTCAGAGCCTGTGAGGGTAAGCAATAAACTTCGTCGACTATTGCTCAAAGTGTACAAGTTAAAAATCCTTTGGTGAGAATGAAACTAAATCAAAAACGTGAAATTAAAAAAAAACAAAGTTTACTTCCATTTTTCTTTCTTTGCCCTTACCAGAGAATTTTATTTTAACTTTTTCAACTTATACTCATAACAAGGTAGCAACGCTTCGGAAAAAAAAACTAGTTGTTTGAATGAGACAGCCTGCTGCTCTTTCTTCTACTCGTGAGAAAGAAAAAAAAAACTTAAGCTCGTATCTTTAGCAACTCGTGGGATTTTTTTTTTTTTCAAGATCTTAGCAATTATTTTTTGCCAAAATTTAAAAATCTATGGATGAAAATAATCTAACCAAGTCAGGGGAGAATGAAACATGGCGAGAGCTATGAGTATGGAGGGGAGAGGGGGTGAATTGATAGCACAAACAGTAGATACGACATTCTTGCAACGACTCGTACGAAAAGGAGAGAAAGTACGAGTTAACTAGCCCCGTGCACGATATAGGCGAAGTTTTCCTCGTGCTGTTTTTTTTTTTTTTTTTCCCCTAGACACGTCGCGGGTATACGTAAGAGTTCTCGCTTGCTCGCGCGTTGCCAATATACGAGACTCGAGTGAAAAGTAAAATAAAGAGAGCGAGAAAAACAGAAGGGAACGAGGAATCGTCCACTCGGTGGAATTTTCGGGCACGTAGCTCGTCGTGTCGAAAAGTTTTTTCAGTTTGGCTCCACTTGCACATGTATACATGAGGCATTCCATGGATTTTCAGCAAGGTGAAAATCCTCACTTTTTGTTCGAGTCCTGTAACTTTTTCATTGTCAAACAGTATGCACCAGGAGTGTCTGTGACTTTTTTTTCAGATTTTTTGTTCACGAGCTCTGCTGCAGTTTTTTCAATATTTGAAAAATCACACTCTCAAGTTTTATCATTGGAACATTTTTTTTTTATCCGGCCCATAGTTATCAAGATACTTTGAGTGGAAAAATGATCGTCAGATATATCTCAAAGATTGAAAAATCTCGGGCAGGACTCTCAAGAAAAAAATCTGAAAAAAAATCATCGGACACTCCTGGTGTGTATACTCTTTGATATGTCTATAAAAAGGTACAGGACTCTGATATAATGGTAAGGGTATTTCAAGTTACTGAAAAAAAATGTGCAGCTCACCTGTAGGTTCGCGGCCAATGATGTCAATTGTTCCTGTGTATCGACACCAACAACGGAAAATTCGATGAAATTTCGAGCCAAATCAAACGTGACATAGGTTTTTAAAAACAGCTTTTTTCCATTTATCATAGGATCATTTCGAGTTAAAATGTTTTTTCAATCCTCTTAGTCAAATGTTTATTCAAAATCAGAGGTTTTATGTGCGGAACATTTTTTTTTTGTCCGGCTCATGGTTTTTCAGATACTTTGAGTCAGTGATTGACTGTCATTTTTCAAAAATTGAAAAATCTGGAGCAGGGCTCGTGAAAAAAAAATTTGAAAAAAATTCACAGATACTCCCAGCGCGTACTATTTGATGATAAAAAAAGTTATAAGACTTTGAAAAATAGCGAAGGTTTTTGCCTTCGCCTGACTCTCGATTTCCCTGACCTATTTCAATTTTTTTGAAACTTTTTATATTCGAAGTTCTACTTCGAAAGATGGTTCACGATTTTTTCAAAATTTTTGGAACAGTCGCTTTTGCTCTGTGAATTTTCAAAAAAATCCAGTTTTCGTGATTCTCTAATTTTTCAGATTGACACACCTGGGCTCAGACTTACGTGGGCTCGAAGCGAGCCCACGTAAAAAGTGTTCAGACAAAAATTGTTCCTAATTGACCGATGTATTCAATTGTATTTTTTTTTTTTTTCGAGTTTACACCATGCTTTTCATAACAGTTATTGTGAAAATTCGACTGGAATTGCTTGTAAGAAAAAAGTGCCCAAACCGAATTGGCTAAAATTTATACACAATATTCTTTATTACATTGCCAAGAATCCCTGTAAATTTCATGATAGGATCTGCAGTCGTTCAGAAGTTATCTTCCGAAGATGTCGAGATTTCGCAACAGTACGAACTTTTTTTTGAATGTTTACGTGAAAAATAAATAAAAATAATCTGAAAAATCAACATCTAACGTAGGGTGATTGAACCAGTGAATGAACACCTACCAGTGAATGAACAGGCTTAGTATTTTAATTAAACGGCAGTGATATGATTCTATTATTATGAAGAATTTTGTATTCATAATGAAGTGAAAATTCTGAGAAAACATCTAGTAGTGATATTATTTGACGCTGCACTCAAAAAAAAGTTTGGTTGTGACAACCAAAGTTTCGTTGGCGCAACAAAATTCGTTTGTTAACATGTGATCTACAAAACGTTTTGTTGGCGACATGGGTATCGTTTTGTTAAACACATTTTGTTGCCGCAAGCAAACGTTTGATTGCGCTATGGAATGATTTAGTTACCTTAACCAAACAATTTTGTTGAACGGACATATATATTTTGTTGGCTCAACAAAACATTGCTGTTCGAAACGCTATATTTTATGTATGTAGAACAAAGCAATTTTGTTGCAGCAACAAACATATTTTGCATACAGAGCAAATCATTTTTGTTGCAGTAATAATCGTATAGTGCATAATCAATGCTCTCCGCTATAATATTGTTAATAAATATTTAAAAAATGTGGTTCTCTAATTAACTTCCAAAATGCTTTCTCACAGAGCACAGAGGAAGCTTTATCCGTGAAAAAAGTTCAGAATTTCATGACAGAATGTTTGAGGCGAGGCTAAGGATCAACATAACCTCAAAAACCTCCAAGCAGATTTTTCGCGCAGATGCTTTGTTAGATTGAAAAATAACAAATGAGCCAAGATTTTTTAATTTTTTAGATTTTTTTAATATCACTGTTGGCTCGAAAAAATATATTATCACCATATACACGCACACTCGAAGCATTCACGCGGTCGTAGAACGATTGTTGTACACCACGCGATACCAAAGATGCTGCAGTGTTGCCGTCGTGACAAATTTGTTGGGCGAACGTAACGTTTGGTTGCGCCAACAAAACGTTTTATTCCGACAACTATACTGTTTGGTTAGAAGCCGATAGTGTGTGTAACGGGCACGGGTTGCGGTGTTCATGAAGTTTTTGTTACGACAACAAAACATTTGTGTTGTCGACTTTTATTTTTTTTATTGTCTTAACCAAATATACAGATGGGTCGAGGTCTTCTTATTGTATCGTTCGCCCAATCCAATAGTTTTGTTTGTATTACAAAATAAAGTGTTTTTTGTTCCAACAACAAACAGTTTTGGTTGTATCAATGAAATGTGATTAACAAAATTAGGACGATGTTGCCAACAAAAAGAATTATTTTTATTCATTGGTCGCAACAAAATTTTTGTCATACGAACAAAATTATATATTGGTCGTAACAAAACGCAGGCAACAAACGAATTTTGTTGCCGTTACATTACCTTTTTTTTTCAGTGTGTGAAAGATTTGCGATGCTATGGATTTTTTTTCGTACTTGGGGTGCATATTCATAAGAGACAGCCATGTTGTTATAACCATCTGACTGTGCATCGAATACCGGAATATTCCATATCACCTCGATAAATCTTTTTAAAAGATATGCAATAATTTTTTCAACGTTATACATTGCTAAGCTTCAATTATATTAATGAATTTTTGGTCAAAAACCCAATATTGTTTGCGATATATGGCCGTTTATTCACTGGTCCAGCTTTTTAACCTATTTCCAGTGATTGAACGAGCGTTGAAAAGGCTTTTCATAACCTCAAAACGCACGAGTATGCGTACGCATCTCTGGTTCCATTGTACGTTCATTCACTGGAAAGATAAGAGTTCATTCATTGGAATTTTTGTTCATTCACTGGGAAATTGGTAATTTCGTTCATTATAATTTTTTTTTTTACAAAATCCTTGCGAACAGGGCACTTCGAATATTTTTTTTAATATTCTGTGAACATTGTTCTATAAGATCTAATTAGCTCATAAAGAAATTCGTAATAAGTTAAATTATACGGCTTTATCGAAATAGAAAAAAGGCTTATGCGTTCATTCACTGGTTCAGTCACCCTAAGCTTACTGAGCAGAAAAGTAAAATATGAAAACTTGTCTGTATGTGAGAAATCGAACCTATTTCACCTATTCCCAAGCTCATGATTTTCACGCTACACTCACACATATCCTGAGTCAATGACCAATAACTCCTGAACCACTGCAGATCCCATCATGAAATTTTTAGGGATTTTTGGCAATATAAGAAGGAACATTTTGTATAAATTTTAGCCAATTCGGTTCAGGCACTTTTTTGTTACAAGTGATTCCAGTCGAATTTCCACAAAAATTGTTATGAAACGTATGGTGTAAATTCGAAAAAAAAATACGGTTGAATGGATCGGTCAATTATGAACAATTTTTGTCTGAACACTTTTTACGTGGGCTCGCTTCGAGCGGAGGTATCTCAATGTGAAAAATTAGAGAATCACGAGAGCTCGATTTTTTGAAAATTCACAGAGCAAAAGCGACTGCTCCGAAAATTTTGAAAAAAATCATGGATCATTTTTCGAAGTAGTACTTTGAATATAAAAAGTTTCAAAAAAATCACAATAGGTCAGGAAAAAATTCGCATTTTTTCGTTCGATTTGACGTGGAAAGCGTATATAATATATATAACTTGCTCGGTAAATATTGAATATGCTGTTCCCCTTTTCACGTTGATTCTAGAAAAACTAGACTCTTAGGACTCTTTTCCACAACGTTAATATAAAAAAAAAAGCATTTTCAATTAATTATACACATACATTTAAAAAAAAACAAAAAACAAAAAACAAAAAAGCCTTTTCGTAAATTAACATATAAGATACTCCATGAAAGTGAAATATTTTAATCAGTCGAATGAAAAGTATTTCATTAAAATCCTCGTATGAAATAGAATTTTTTTTTTTTTTGCTCACCTTTCGAAAAAACTTTAATTTTCTTTATTTCTTTAAAAATAGTTCGTAGCTCGAAAAATAAGTATATCATTGGGAAAAAAAAAATCATATGATACATAAAGTATACTCGAAATTTGACTATACATGCATGTCAAGTCCATCTCACATTATCGCATATGAATTTGATAAACTCGAAAAATTAATTATTTTTATATATTATGCAATTTATAACATATGTAAAATGTATTTTACCCTCTAATGTCGTTATGTAATTTGCATTATTCATTTTACATAAATTTCCGTTCATCCCTTAAAATTATTAAAATAATTAACTTGGTTTATAGGTGTGCATCTGAGATGCACACTATGACACAAAGGGTTGATGTAAACTTTTTTTTTTTAAATTCAACAAGATGTTATAAAAATAAATTGATCTGTCTCTCGTCGTGGAAGAGGAGAGTATTATAATCGAGGAATTTCAAGTCCGGCAAAAGCGATGAATGGGAAAGGGATGTGCGAAACTGTGGTATGCATGTAAAATCGTGGGTGTTTGCGTAATATATACGTCGTCGAGGTT